>OY997262.1:77173901-77176401 GCA_963921465.1 Triticum timopheevii | reverse complement strand
AGTCTCCAGCTGCGTCACCACGTCGGTGAAGAACTGAAGGGTGCCAGCATAGTTGACCACATGAGGCTCCCCAACGGCTGCCTCGCTGATGTTGCCCAAGGCCGTGTTAGCTCTTTCCCGGAGTGCGCTGAGCATGGGGGCATGCATGTGCTCCAAGGTCTGTCGCTGGCGTGTCTCGTCCTTGCTCCTCCGCGCGACGGCCACGGCCGCGTCCACCCTTTGATGGAGAAGAAGCACCTCGGCGCGGGAGGAAGCCAGCTCCGCCTGCGCCGCACCAAGGGTGGCCCCAGCAGCGTCCGCACGCCGCATCACTTCATCTAGCTTGGCCTTCAGGGCGGCGGTCCTGCCCTCTGCTTCGATCTTGATCAACTCCAGCCTCTCCCCGAACTCGCGCTCGAGGTTTGAGCGGGCCGCCGCCACCCGGCGGTCTACCTCTTCTGAGGCTCGGGCTTCCCTCGCGGCAACATCATCCTCCGCCTGCGCCACTAGGCGCTCCCTCGTCTCCAATCGCTCGAGGTCCAGGGTGCGCTCCGTGGCCTCCAGCGTCAGCGCCTCCTCACGTTTCTGAAGCTCCGCCCGGTCGACCAAGCCCCCCTTCATCGACGCAAGGGCCGCCTCACGCAACTCCACCTGTTGCTCCAGGGAACTACTCCAGGCCCGGAGCTCCCACGCCCGCTCTTCTGCGGCCCTACGCCACTGGTCAGCCTCCTGAGCCTCCAAGACGGCCCGGGAGCAGGCCTCCCGAGAAGTCGCCAGCGACGCCTCGGCTTTCTCATTATCAAGGTCACGCTGGTGGAGCGCAAGGGCAACGGCCACCTTCAGCTTGTGCCTCTCCTCAACTAGGCGCGGGCCCTCGGCCTCAAGGCGCGCATCCTCGTCAGCAAGCTCTACACCAAGCTGGCTCACTGCGTGAGCCGCCCTCCAGAGGAACCCTTGGCGGAGGGCGTGGCGCTCCCGAGCGCGCTCGAGCACGTCTTCCGTGTCATCCTCCGCCCCAGGCGCGCGCGAAGGGCCACGGACCAGCACTCCCCCTCCGAGCCAGGGGCTGGGGGCTGGCGCCCTCGCGATGGCCGGACGCGCCTCGCCAGAAGCCTAGCCCAGAGCCGGCGCGTCCCCCAAGAAAGAACGCAAGACCGACCTCAGCCAGTCGTCGTCCACGACCAATCGAAGAGCCCAGGGCAGGCTGGCTATGCCCCGGGAGAGCTCGTGAAGGATGGTCGTGAGGTGCGCAGAATCATGACGCATCGCAGGATGACTCACCTCTCCAACCGACCTCACCACAAGGGCAGTGCTTAAGCCCGGGGCGCCTGGGGACGGTGGAAAGGGCGAGGCCTAGAGGGATGGCTCCTCAGCCATCTCCGTGAGCTTGGCAGGAAGGGCCCTGCAAGGCAATGATCAGCTGAAGCAGTAGGAAAGTAAGGGACTGAGAAAGGGGAAGGCTTACTCATCAGTGGCGAAGTACTTCCTGCGCTTCAATAGGCGGCAAGGGTAATCCTCACCCAAGGCCTCCCTTCTCTTTCGGAGAGCCTCGAAGTCCACGCGGAAGCGGCCCAGGAGCTCGGCACAAGGGTCAGCCTGCGACGAGGAAGAAGCGCCAATGCGGCCGGCGTCGGGGGCATCGCCCTGGCGCACGCCGCCAGATGCCGCACCATGAAGGGTGGCCATGGCCTCAGGGGCCTCTGCCACGGGAGCCGCGGACCGTGGCTCAACACCTTCAGCCGCCGCAGGGCGGGCCTCAGGGGCTGCCGCCTCAGGAGTTCCGCATGGTGTCATCATCCCGACTGTGGCCCCCTCAGGCCCCGAGGACCCTTGCCTCCCAGCTCCGCCACTCGAGGAAGGACTGTCGCGGGCAACCGGAAGGGCAACCACCACAACTGGGTTCTCGCGAGGTCCCCTGAGGCCTACGGGGCGCAGCCCCCATTCATCGAAGCTGGGCATCTGCTTCACAAAATCAGCCCTGTTTGAGCAAAGGTACAGCGGTACCCCCTTGCCGGATGCTGCCAGGGGAAGGGTCCCCAGTCAGGATCATGAGAACCTTCCTCAGCACTTCAGGCGTCAGATCTTCCTCTTGGAGCCTCAAGCGGTCTTCACGCCCCCCGAAGGCCCACATCCGGCGAGAATGGCGCTGGAGAGGGGCGATGCGGCACAGGAGGAACTCCTTCACCACCTTGGGTGCCGTCACACCGAGCGCCCTCAAGTTCGCAAAGCGATGCCACACAAAGATGAGCCAGGGGCTCGTGAGCGTCTCCTGGCCCCAGCCCGAATTGGGGATAGCGGGCAAAGTTGGCTCCAAAAGCAGGGGGCTGGGCATCCTGACATCCACATACAACTAGCGCTCACGGAACCTAGTCGCAGACGGAGAAAGGCTGAAATCAATCCCCGAGGCCACCGTTTCTGGTGCGGCGAAGAAGCTCACGCACCCGGAGCATTGGGTGGGGTCGCTGAGGCGCAAAGAGAAGAAGTGGCGCAGCATGGCAACTAAAGGAGGAATGCCCATCAT